>LR812533.1:7914720-7929720 GCA_903798195.1 Danio kyathit
TACCAAATATTTATGTTGAGTGTATAAATTCTTGCTATTTCTTATTGGCTATTGTGTTTTTACTATTAAGCCATGTTCAGTTGAGAGTTATCAGTTCTTAGATAATTGATAAAACCGCTTCTTTAATGGAATTGCAGCATTTAAAAAAAGATGCCTATTTTACGCAGTGAATTTCTGTATTTATGCAGGAGCCCTCGAGTCAAAAAATCTGATTTGCCACTGATGAAAGGTTATGGATCTTCTCAGTAAAGACACAAATCAGAAGCATCTTCAAGAAGTAAACCCATGTGCTGGTCTTCACCAAGCTTAATTTCAAGTGACAACAGATAACGATTAATCAATCACAATAAACAAATGACAAGATCATGATTGAAATCTCTTCTTTTCTCTGTCAAAATGGGTTTGCAGCATCAAATTGCAAGCGTATTAGGCTTAAAGCTTTACCTAACCTAAAAATAACCATTTCAATGTTTATAGTTGATATATTTTAGTAATTTAAAGTATAGTAATAAAACATTGTTATAAACATCAATTAATCTTTATATATATATTAATAAACTCACTTAAGTACTTGTACAGAAATATATCTGGTAAGCTGAACGTTGACGATGCATTATTTCATCCATGTTTTGACATTTTTGCAAAAGTTATATAAAAGTAATCAACTTATTTGGTTTTTTGTACACTAAAAAAAGCCATTAGCTTTAAATGTGATGGCTTTACTCACTTTTTAGGTTAAGCAGTCACTTTTAAAGTAATTAGTTGACTTTACCTAAAGTAAATTATTTGTTTATATTCATATAAATTAATAATTATAATTATGCACATTTTATTTACTAAATAAATTATACAAGTTGAACTTAATTCCAAGTTGTAACAGGTTTAATCAGTTTTAGTGAAAGTATAATCGCTTTTTAGTGTTTACTTCTATGTACAGTTGAAGTCAGAATTATTTGCCGCCCTTTGAATTTTTTTAAATATTTCCCAAATGATGTTTAACAGAGCAAGGAAATGTTCACAGTATGTCTGATAATATTTTTACTTCTGGAGAAATTCTTATTTGTTTTATTTCGGCTAGAATAAAAGCAGTTTTTAATTTTTAAAAAAACATTTTAAGGTCCAAATTAAGCTATATTTTTTTTCTGATAGTCTACAGAACAAACCATCGTTATACAATAACTTGCCTAATTACCCTAACCTGCCTAGTTACCCTAATTAACCTAGTTAAGCCTTTAAATGTCACTTTAAGCTGTATAGAAGTGTCTTAAAAATATCTAGTAAAATATTATTTACTGTCATCATGGCAAAAATAAAACTAATCAGTTATTAGAAATGAGTTATTAAAACTATTATGTTTAGAAATGTGTTGAAAAAAATCTTCTCTCCATTAAACAGAAATTGGGGAAAAAAATAAACAGGGGGGCTAATAAATCAGACTTTAACTGTATACACACACAATACACGTATAACAATTGTATAACTCTATTTCGTTATATATTTGTGCGTCTATATACCACATCCAAAATAAAAGTTTGTTTTGATATAATTTAAGTGTGTGTACTGTGTACATTTATTATGTATATATAAATACATGTTTTAGAATCTAGATTTATATTTAGATATAAAACATATGTACAGGATACAAACTATATATTAATTTAAATCTATGTAACTAAATAGTTTTGTTATATATAACGCACACACACACACACACACACACACACACACACACACACACACACACACACACACACACACACACACACACATTACCCAGCACTATACAGGCAGTGCAGAATTATAAGGCAAATGAGTATTTTGACCACATCATCCTCTTTATGCATGTTGTCTAACTCCAAGCTGTATAGGCTCAAAAGCCTACTACCAATTAAGCATATTAGGTGATGTGCATCTCTGTAATGAGAAGGGGTGTGGTCTAATGACATCATCACTCTATATCAGGTGTGCATAATTATTAGGCAACTTCCTTTCCTTTGGCAAAATGGGTTAAAAGAAGGACTTGACAGGCTCCGAAAAGTCAAAAATAGTGAGATATCTTGCAGAGGGATGCAGCACTCTTAAAATTGCCAAGCTTCTGAAGCGTGATCATCGAACAATCAAGCGTTTCATTCAAAATAGTCAACAGGGTCGCAAGAAGCGTCTGGAAACACCAAGGCACAAAATAACTGCCCATAAACTGAGAAAAGTCAAGCGTGCAGCTGCCAAGATGCCACTTGCCACCAGTTTTGCCATATTTCAGAGCTGCAACATCACTGGAGTGCCCAAAAGCACAAGGTGTGCAATACTCAGAGACATGGCCAAGGTAAGAAAGGCTGAAAAATGACCACCACTGAACAAGACACACAAGCTGAAACGTCAAGACTGGGCCAAGAAATATCTCAAGACTGATTTTTCTAAGGTTTTATGGACTGATGAAATGAGAGTGAGTGTTGATGGGCCCGTGGCTGGATCGGTAAAGGGCAGAGAGCTCCAGTCCGACTCAGACGCCAGCAAGGTGGAGGTGGAGTACTGGTTTGGGCTGGTATCATCAAAGATGAGCTTGTGGGGCCTTTTCGGGTTGAGGATGGAGTTAAGCTCAACTCCCAGTCCTACTGTCAGTTTCTGGAAGACACCTTCTTCAAGCAGTGGTACAGGAAGAAGTCTGCATCCTTCAAGAAAAACAGTACACCTCTCTGAACAGTGTCTGGGAGGCTGTGGTTGCTGCTGCTTGCAATGTTGATGGTGAACAGATCAAAACACTGACAGAATCCATGGATGGCAGGCTTTTGAGTGTCCTTGCAAAGAAAGGTGGCTATATTGGTCACTGATTTGTTTTTGAATGTCCGAAATGGATATTTGTGAATGTTGAGATGTTATATTGGTTTCACTGGTGAAAATAAATCATTGAAATGGGTATATATTTGTTTTTTGTTAAGTTGCCTAATAATTCTGCACAGTAATAGTCACCTGCACACACAGATATCCTCCTAAAATAGCTCAAACTAAAAACAAACTAAAAACTACTTCCAAAAATATTCAGCTTTGATATTAATGAGTGTTTTGGGTTCATTGAGAACATGGTTGTTGCTCCATTATAAAATTAATCCTCAAAAATACAACTTGCCTAATTATTCTGCACTCCCTGTATATATATCTGAAATTTATCTAAATAAAAAAAATCATTCACAATGATCCATAGACACCATTTATATTTCTCTTTAAACAAATAAAGTAGTTATGGAAAGACTCACTCGTCTCTTATTACAACTTTGATAAAAAAAAAATAAAAAAAAAGATCTGTTGTCATTCAGAGAGATTATGATGATGTCATGAGTGGAGCGCAGCCAGAATGTCCTTGCAGATGTGCAGTATGTGTGATTTGGGCTTTTTGCTGGACGTCCCGCTGCAGATGAGTCTGGCGTGGGTCAGCAGGAGGTCAGGTGACTGGGCTTCGCTCCACAACTCGTACAAATACAGCGACAGCAGATTCAACCCCGTTTCTGTCAATGAACACAACAAACAGAAAGACATCAGCGGGCTAAGACTAAACACTACAGTATTTAAACGCTCCATACAGATTTAAAAACATATTAGGGCTAGGGTTATGAAGTGAACAAAGTATTTTAGCACATCTCTTTTTGTAAACAGGCTAGTTTAAAGTTAATTTGAAGAATTTATGCAGATGCAATCCCCTATAAAATCACCCCAAACATTCTGAAGTAAATTCTTCACAAAAAGAGCTATTCAATCCATCTTGTGAAATATATTTCATATTGCTGAAACACAAAATGTTATCGTGCAGCCATACCTAAGAGTCAGTTTCTCGTGAATGGGGCAAAGTGTTGTGCTCTAGGGTTGCAGTCGTACCTTTCTGGGCCTCATCATCTGTGTTTGTAAGCAAGCAGGTTTGTATCAGCGTCTGATGTCCAGCATTCAGACGATCTCTGTGAGCCTCCAGCAAATGAAGCATGACCGTGGAGAAGAGCTGAAGTGTGTTCAGTGTTCCTTCCTGAGCAGTGAGGTGAAATAATCTCAGCAAGTCTTTTCTCACTCCTTCATCGGACAGCACTACGTCTACAATACTTCTGTGCGGCAATATGGTGCCGTGCGTCCATTTTAAGAGCGCTAAGGTGCATTTGTCATCGTTCCGGCTCTCCGTTAGTGTCTTGAGGGCCCACTTAAAAATTACAAATGCAGTTGTACTGCTTAAACTGCTTGAATCTGGTTTGTCTGGGAGGGTTTGAGATTTGGAAGTTAAAAGCTCTTTCTCTTTAGGTTCCCAGTGTAAGAGGATGTTTCTCAGATGCGGTTTACACTCGTCCAGCACAGCCTGATCTTGCACGTCTGCATTTTCAGTCGGTTTTTCCGTTGGAAGTGGAGCGTGCTTCATCGAGTGGCATTTCCCTTGGCCTTTTTCTCTTCCAGAGCCTGAGTAAATGCATGAAATGTTTAGTCAGGAACAAGAATGTGTCAAACGCGTGTGATCTGTGTGTCTAACATTCATCTAGCTTCCACAAGGCCAAGGACTGGCCGTGCACACTACTGTTCAAAAGTTGGGTATCAGTAAGGTTTTTGAAATGGTTTTAAAATGTTTACAAAAGAAGTCACTTATGCTGAACAGAGAAATTTGGTCATACTTTATTTCAAGTCACAATTCATGCTGATAATAAACCTTTAACTATTAAGACTATTAGCTTAATTAATTAGCTAGTCAGTTAGTAAGGTAGTGGTTGGGTTTAGGTTTTAGGTGGGATTGGGCATGTAGAATATTAATAGCTACTAATATACAGTTAATATCTCAATAACCGGCAGGTAATAAGCCAATTGTTAATAGCGTGAATTGTGGCTTAAAATGTTCAGCAACATGATGTTCAGCATTATTATACATGACGCATGATATGACACATGATTCAGAAATCATTCCAAAATTCTTATCTAGTGCTCATGAAAGTTGTTCATCTTTAAAAGTATTATAAGTATATTATATTTAACAAACTTACATTTTAAACAGAAGTAGAATGAGATAAAGAAATAGGTAACGGAATAACAAATAAAATAATACATCAAACACTTGTACAGTACAGTACAGTTTACCACTGACAAAATATATTTATTTAAAAAGAATAAACTATTCCTCTAATTTGTACTGATGCTATGATCCCTTTTGCCGTTTATAATCTTACCCGTCAGCTCTTTGACTTTGTGTTTGTTTCCAACAGCCTGAAGTGCAGACGTGAGCGAGGCATCATGGGAAAGTGCTGTCCAGCGCTGCAGGAGACTGAGGACTTCAGAGCAGGAGAGTTTGTGTGGGTGCAGCGTCAGCCAGCCGGCCTCTTTATGAGCATTCATAGCTGTCCCACAATGCACCAGTACAGAGGAGAGTGTGTGCAAGAACTGCTGCAGCTGAAGGCCGCTCACTCCACTCCTGAGCAAAAACACAACAAAACACTAAAAAATGATCAACACCTTTCTAAACAGAATAGTTTGAATAGCTCATTTCTAATAACTGATTATTATCTTTGCCATGATGACAGCACAGAATATTTTACTAGATATTTATTCAAGATACTAGTTTTCAGTTTAATGTGACATTTAAAGGCTTAACTAGATTAATTAGGCGAGTTAGGGTAATTAGGCAAGTTACTGTAATATAATAATAATCTAATAATATTGACCTTATATTTTATTATTATTTTTAATTAAAAACAAATAAGACTTTTTAAGAGGAAAAAACATAGGAAATACTGTGAAAAATTCCTTGCACATTGCAAATTCCTTAAACATGGCAGTTAAATCATGTTTTAGGTTGCTGAAAGAATCATTTGCTCCTTTGTTTTTCCGGCTTCTCCTTTGTTTTTTCGCGCTTCACTATCGCGTTTGTCCATTTCTGAAAGCATTGGATGTCAGAAGCACTTCAATAATCAGGCGCACACTATTATCATTAGCTCACGAAGTTCATTATTTCAAATATAGACACGCGAGCTCTCTGGAGAAAGTGAAACCGCTCGCACTTTTAGAAAGAATGGTAAAACAAAACAGAACACGGCATATTTTATTTTTCTTGGCTTTGTGGCTGTTCATCATGACAAGGACAAGGTTTGTTTGAGCTCAGATGGATTATATATTAGTGCTGGGCCATTATCGGCGTTAACGTGCTGCGTTAGCGCGAGACTCTTATCGCGCGATAAAAAAAATATCGCCGTTAATCTATTCTCAAAGTTGGGTTGGGAGCTGGGTTTATTTTACACAAGCTATGATGACTTTCACCTTGATATATTAGTACGGATGTATACCAGACTCGTGAGCCGTCTGACAAAAGAGTGCCCTTCTGAATCAAATCAGCAGGATGCCTGACTCTAACTGCAGTTCGGCAGTTTCACTTTAACTCACGAACATTTCATCCATACCATCGTGACAAACTGGGGTATTAGAGGCAAATAAGGAGTAAGGACTGGTGAGAGTGTTATGGAATTTAATAATGAACAGCAAATGGAAAGAAAAATATTTCCGCATTTCACGATGTGTGTGTGTGTGTGTGTGTGTGTGTGTGTGTGTGTGTGTGTGTGTGTGTGTGTGTGTGTGTGTATGTGTGTGTATGTATATGTGTGTGTATGTATGTATGTGGTCCTTTACTGACAGCCGCGTGTGGATCTTGTCGGAAAATTTGGCGAAATGTCCTAAAGTCAGCGGATTTTACTTCAATAACGCCACTAATATATGCATACTCCATGTCATAATTCCATTTCTGTTTAGTTCAGTTATGACTTTAGTCGGATTAAGGTAAAAAAAATAAATAAAATTTTTTTCGCTGTTTGGAGTTTATGTAGGCCTACAGTTCAAAATTCATGATTAACTGAATAAACAGTTAGTAAACACAAGTACATCTTATTGAACATCACTTATTTTCATCACCAATTATCATAGTAGAACAGTTTCTCAAGCAGTTTGTGATGCATTTTGGATACAGGAGATGAGCCCCTGGTCTAATGCGTCACCTGGCTTGAGAAACCCGTTCTCAAAAACTTATTATTTGGGTAGCACACATATTCTGAATGCCTTCGGCAGAATTCAAATGAGCCAATTTAATCTAGATTAATTCCAAGATTAATCTAGATTAATAGAGATAAAACATTTTTTTATCTATGCCCACCTATAATATATATATATATTATTACGATGTAATGTCTCGGCTGTGCATTTAAAAATGGCGATTTCTTTGTTTTCATTCTCTTGCTTGTGCGCTAGTGACGCATCTCTGTAAACCAATAGCATTCAGCTGTGGTCTAGCTCTGCCTTTTGGTACCCTTTTGTTGTGCTAGGTACCCTTTGCAAAGGGTACCCAAAAAGTGGTATGGTACGGTTAGCTTTTGGTACCTTTTGACAGTGGAAATGGCCATAAAAGCGTACCGAACCGTACTGTACCACTCACTGAAAACGAGCCATTAAGCAGGTGTGAGTTGGAGGTGATTGTAGCTGAACTATGCAGAGCTGCGGCCCTCCAGTAACTAAGGCCCCGTTTACACTAATGCGTTTTCGTTTTAAAACGCATAAGTTTTGCTACGGTTACGTCATCCGTCCACACTATGCCGGAGTTTTCGAGCCCCGAAAACGAAACATTTTGAAAACGCTGGAGAGGTCGTTTTCATTCTAATACGCTGCTGCTCAGTCTCAGTGTGGATGGGGAAAAACGGAGACATCTAAAAACGGAGGTGTGGCTGCTGAGATTCGCTACCTGATTGGAGCTTTTGGGTCATTGCGTATCCTTCCCTTATTCGTCAAGCCCCTTTCACATGACTATAATGCTACCGGAAGACGGCAGACCAGCCTTCACTGTAAACAACAACATGGACACAGAAATGGGAGCGTTGTTTGCACTATTGTCCGTTTTAGGCGCCATTGTGGAGTTAAACTCTGCCTTTTTTACTACAGCAGCTGCATATATTCGCAAGAGGCAAGCGATTGTTTGAGAACTCGCTAATCGCTCACGTTCATCGTTCAACCAGCGTTTGTTGACTAACAATAACCAAATGCCGAGCGAGACACATGCTTCCTGTTTATACTTGAACGCGCATGCCCAGAGTGCGCGAATGGTCACGTGACATACGTTTTTGGTGGAGTGGTGTGGATATGGATATGTGGATATGTTTAGAAACGCTAGATGAAACGCTAGTGTGGACGCGGATCGTTTTTGATCTAACTCGCCGTTTTAAAACGAAAACGCATTAGTGTAAACGGGGCCTGAGTTTGAGACCATTGATCTAGAATATCTTTCAGTGCAACATTCTACTAGTATCACCACTTTCCAATTGTACATGTATCACTGCCAGCAGCGAGTGCCAAGTGGAGGACTAAACACTCACACAGAAGGATTTTTAAGACACTCTGTGGTTGTTTTTATTTTTATTTACAGTCATGCTGTCAAACTGTTGTATATACACAATGTGACGCTCGCAGCACTGCAAAATGTTGAATATCAGCACTGCTGTGATTTACTATGGCCTATTGATGAATCACAGCAGTGCTGTACTGCCTATTAAAGATATGCAAATTGACCTATTATGCTCCTTTTCGATGTAAAATAAGTCTCTGATGTCCCCAGAGTGTGTATGTGAAGTTTCAGCTCAAAATACCCCCCAAATAAATCAAATCAAAAAAAAAAAAAAATGGCTTTGATACAAATTGTCATTTTGGTGACTGTTGCTTTAAATTCAAATGAGATTGTGCTTTCCATCTCTGATGACATCTACAAAGGGAGAATGTCAATCAAAGTGTTTCTGCAAACTGTTTTTATGAAATGTGATTATAAAAAACTGAATAAACACATTTTTACCATTAGAGGCAGGTTATATTCACACACGTTTACAACACAACTGTGTTTAAACCCCTTATGTTAACAGCAGGCAGAATTCAGGATTTTGTGCAGTTATAAATCCTGATAGAAATGAAGAATAAAGAAATGAAGGGCTGTTTTTAACAGAATGTTGAAGCACTGTAAAGAGTTTTGAATCCAGCTGTTAATATACGTGATTTAAAACCACATAGTGAGATCAAATTGCTAATTCATCCTTATAAGAAGCTCACGCTTGTGTGTAATGAGTGATATTTTCAGCTCTTACCGCAGATGCCTGATGACCGTGAGCAGTGTGCATAGGAACTCGTTGATGATGGGCAGAGGAAGACACTTTCCTGATGTCTGTGGCTGCTCTGATGTCATGCTGCTAGCTTCTGCTTTACTCTCCTTGTCACCCAGGTTAGTGAACCACAGAGCATGAAGCAGCTCGATGACTGAGCTCAACAACTTGCTGTCCACATACCTACAACAAACCAGCACAATCAGTTTCTAAACAGAACTCACTTCACTTCCTACTCTTAAAGGTGCCACATAATGATAATCTGGATACACCTTGGCATAGCTAAATAATAAGAGCTTGTTTCATGTAAATGAGTTTTTTTCTTGTTCTCGTGTAAAATTTAGTGTATAATCCTGGTAAAATCCATGCCCAACAAAACAAAACACTGAGTGTTACATAACACGTGGGTTCATTAATATGCATGCTCCAGGCTGTGTTTGATTGGCCACAATATTTCCTAATGAGATTACAACAATGATCATTTTAAATCTAAATACTACAGGGTATATGCAGGAATCCTAAAGGTAATTTCAATACATTTTTAAGACTTTTAAAGGTGCTGTATGTAAGTTTTTGATTCTTCTAAAGCATAAAAATACCATAATATGTGTGCAGATATTTAAGAAACATCCCAAGTGAACATACTTGTTTAACTGAAAAACAATGCTGAAGTCAGATATTCTGCTTTGAAAATGGTTTTTCCGTTCCGGAACGCTGTCTTTGTTTAGGTAAAGTTAACCTGCAGAATGCCAGTTTAGCCAATTATAATTAAGCACTCCGGGTTGCCTTGTTGGAAAACAGCGTATTTCATTCATTCATTCAGAAAGGCTCTGAAAGCATGCGCCCGTGACCGAAATGGACAGTATCAGACGTCGAAATGAGACAGATTCAGTTCCACATGAGGTTATTAATTAGCAAATGATATAAATATTACGAACGTAAACATTAGGTGAGCAGGTTACATTGTAATCTCGTGTCCTAACAACACGCAAACAGCAGTTTGACTTTTTGCACCAGACGAAACACGACAAAAATGTAAATACAGCCTTTCAGAAGCACAGAATAAGCACTCACTCACGAAACGGTAAGGTTTAGAATCCATTCAAACTCACATTGTTAGCATTTAGCACTGAATAAAACACACGAGGCTTACCTGAGGTGATCACTGTCATAGGTTTCACATGTTGAGCTGTGAGAAATAGAAACCGTTTCTAAAATCTCAATTCGAGGTGTTGGTTAGAACTAAAACTCCTTTTAATATGGAACATAATTCCTTCTATCGCGTGTCGTTGATTTTATTTAGAACACGGTTTAAATCACTCGCTCCTGTACTCAATCTCTGGCATCCCACGCGTGTGTTTATTTTGATCTAGGAGTGCAATACCCAGTTCAACCACTGGGTGTCAAACTTACATACTGCACCTTTAAAAGACCTTCTCAGAATCATTTAAGAGCTCATCGCCACTTCAAGTTCTAATCAGTATCAAACCTTTAACTTAATAAACAGTTGCTAATAAACAGTTGTAGATGTAGATAAATGAATGGAGCACAACCATGCAACAGAACTCAGATAAGCTCGGAAGAAACAAAACTTGAAAGAATAAAATTACGTTGTTTTCAGTGACAGATTTC
Organism: Danio kyathit; assembly: GCA_903798195.1. NCBI lineage: Eukaryota > Metazoa > Chordata > Actinopteri > Cypriniformes > Danionidae > Danio > Danio kyathit. The sequence continues at coordinate 7,925,484 of LR812533.1, forward strand.
AGCCACTGTTTAAACTCGTCTTTCTCTAACCAGGAGTACGCAAACTTACATTTTCCTATTTTGCCGTCTGTTTCGCACTATGGCAGGGCTATTCAATTAGTTTGTCATGGGGGCCAGTTTATGAAAAGCATCCCAAATGAGGGGCCGGAGAGATAGGACTTGCAATATAAGTGATGACACAACAGCATATAAGAGCCCATATGTTGTATTTTTGCTCATTAAGACACCCACGTTGTATTTTTCTACATTAAAATGTTAATATATTGCATTTTGAAACATTGCAGGCACGTGCACACACAGAGCTCAACCTGTGCAGTGCACATGCCCTTTTTAGTCCTCACTTTTCGGTTCAACAGCAGATATCTTCCACTTTTCTAGCACGCAGAAAAGACGCGATATGTGAATGGCCCGCTGCTATAGTTAATCCAGTGTGCGTGCGTATTAGCCTTGGTGTAGCTATAAGCTCGGAACTTTAAACTAGCGCACAGGTGGCATAACTTTGTTTTGTTGCAGCAGTTTGCAACAGAAACGCGGCGTTGAGAAGCCTTTAAGCTTATCCAAATGTTTTCGGCTGCTCGCCCCACTCGCTTGATGTCAGGTGACTCACGCTCTGAGCAGCCTTCAACTGCAGCTCGTGCTGTATTGAACAGACGACTTCATAAACTATAGCGCCCATTTTTCGACTGAACTAAATTTATTTTTGATGTCTTGGTCACAATATTTGGAGGGCCAAGTTTGGCCCGTGGGCCGCCAAATGAATAGCCCTGCTCTATGGTTTCACTACATGTGGAAAGCATCACATCACCTTCCTGCGTTTGTCACAAATTACGTGACATCACCCAGACAGAGGAGCTTGGCCGGACGCACCCAACCCGAACCAATTGAGGAAAGTAAATATATTTATGCTTTTTTGGAGTCAAACACTTTGGACAACGCTTGAACAAAATTTAAGACCTCGCAAAAACGGGATTAAGACTTTTTAATACCTTTTAAGAGCCTTAATTTTCTCATAATTGATTTATCAACTTTCAATGCTTTATAAGACGCCGCAAACACCCTGTACTATTGAATAAAGAGACTTTGCCAACACCGCATATTTACATTTTTTCTTTATGCTGCTAAGTGACGCAGAACAATAGCTATGTTTCCATCCAAAAATGTGAATTAACTTTATGCGCAAAACTGGATTATCGCATAAAAGACTAATAAAGCAGCGTTTCCATCCAATGAGTCAAACAGAACAAAATCGTCACTTCCTGATTATTTGGCGCCAAATATTAACAGTAAAAACAGAATTTGCTGCAGTAGGAGAAGCTGCATGAATCTTTTCTTCATTTACTAAATGACTTGTGCCTTAGAAGGCAATCCTGACACACAGTGAAGGTGCGGTGGCATTTGAAGGCGTGAGACATTAATAATATAACAACACTAATACTAAAATGGAATTTTAGAATGACCAAAACAACATTTCAGATGCTTTACAGTGTGCTCAGCTCCTGGTTTGTCCATTCGCACACATTTTAATCATCACATCTTTGATGACTTTTTTAATGCACATACTGGAATTTGTTTGGTAAGTGTCTCCATCGCAGTTTATGCGCATCTTTTCTTATCGAATAAAAAGTTTATCCTACTCAGCTATGCGCATATGTTTTTGTATTTGCATTTTCAAAATTATGCGCATCATGGCGTTTCCATCAACGTTTTTTTATGCGCATATCCAAAATGTGCATAAAAAATAGGTGGATGGAAAGATAGCTATTGATGGCACTGGTACAGTACAGTCAAACATTGCTTAGAAGTTTAAAAAAATGAAATAGCGCTTTGCATATAACATGCAATAATAGGCTTAATTCTCTTCACAGCTGTCAGAATGCAAAATGCAGGATATACAGATTATAAATGTATTCATCACCACTAAGATGAGGCATAAGGTCTGTTTAACTTCATCTATTCATAATTTAACATGGCTATTGTGAAATTTGCAGAACATGTTTGTAATGAGGCAACACATCTGAACAGTTGAGCACAAGTGTTCAATGCACATTTATTTATTTATCATATCACTCAGGTCTTGCTCTTATTTTTCTTGAGTGAAAAAATCCAATAAATGTCAAAAACCAATATGTTTATGCAGAGGTTGATATTAATTCCTGTCTGTGTTTTCATACGCATTACAGCTTCAAAATACAACTCTAAATACATCTCTGTCTGTCCCTTTTGTTGAGTTTAATTATAATTAAACCTCTATGTCATCCACAATAGGTTACTCTGGTGCTTTATATTAAATATCTCACTCCATCTACTGTAGATAAAATACATATCTTTACTACTTCAGTTATAAAGAATTAAACAGGCATCTACTCCATTTGTTAAAATATTTTGACAGATGAAGTATGATTATTTAGAGTGCATTTCACCATCTGTGTGTATGCACCGAAGAGCTGCAGAGCTCATTAATATTCACAACCATTCCAAATATGGTCAATAAGAACCTTCTGATTGTAGTGATATATCCCAGGGTAATGAATGAGCACATAAAACAGCCAAGTTAAAAGATTATCCAAAAACTAAGCCACATATCAAGAATGATTTAACTTACTGAATCAATGCACTATACAGAACCTTTAAAATAGCTCATGGCCTTTAGATGTTATATTAAAACAAATGCAGTGCTCACCTCTTCTCTATTAGCTGTACGATCCATGTTAAGACTCCATGTTCTTTGGTGAGGATGTAGGCTGCTCTGTTGACACGAGCTGTCTGTCGCAGAACTCTCACAATCTGAATCTGGAACAGCAAACACTTCTCAATTATAACTATCTGTGCCAATTACAAAAAAAATTGGTCTTTTGGATCTTGGCTACATTCACGCAGCAGCAAATGTTGCCCCATACAATTTATTTTGAAAATATGTGACTTGGATCATGACCGCGTGAACACAAACCACAAAAAAATCTGATCTTTTCAATTCAGATTTGCGCTACTTTCTTTAAATCTGGTATTAAATCTGATTTAAATCTGATGTTTTACAATGCGACCGCAGTGTGAATAGCTATGTCGGAATTCTAGCAAATTCTAAATAATTTTCGTTCAACATGCATCATCATTTTGCCCTGGCACATATTTTAAACATCCTCTTCAGTGACTGTTCACCTGATATCTTCATCACATTTGAAATATAAACTCATTAAACATTTGGATTTCAATACATACTTTTTCTAGATTACTCCAGGACTGATTTCAAGTATTTTTATATGAAATAAGCAATTTTGATACCGTTTTTGTTTCACATTACTCTAGTATCTATAACTTTTCAACTTTTTGAGCACTACAGACTCTAAATAAAGCATAGCAAAACTTTATTTCTAAAAATAACTGAATTATGTTTGTAGCTCACTTGAGTCTAGAACTGCTAGCATTTTATGTTAGGTAGGTGTAAATCCCCTAAGTGAAGATGATGGCTAGCAGGTGAACCCTTGATGAGTTCACTATACTGCTGTGGTCAGTCTTGTCTGTTCTCTGGAGCAGAAAATCTAAGCGGTGTGATTAGAATCAGCTGCTAAATTCATATCTGCTTTCACGTGAGGGCTGATGCTGAGCCAGAGAAGACGTCCATCACACTTGCCAGTGTTTTTAATAACATAACACTTATTTCAGGTTTTAGACCTTGAAATACACTTAAAGTACTAGCAAAACAACCATCCATTGTTTGTAACGCGCACCACTGTTTTTGAAAACAGCAACAATTAAACAATCTAACAACATGCTTTATTCACATAATAAGAGTATACACACTGTAAATGATGGGAATGTTTACGATGTGTGTAGTTGTTTTTTTTGCGCAAACGGGTCAGTTTAGGACCATGATCAGTTCAAACAGGAAATCAGACTTTAGTAACATTGAAAACAACGTCAACAGCTATGCAAAAAAAAAAGAATAATAATTGGATTTGGGCACTTAACCACACAATGTGAACATAGCCATGGCTTAAATTCCTCCTGAATATTTTAGCATAACTTAACAATTACATTTTTTAGGTCCTATCTGACATTTCTTAACATTTACCACATTCATTTTCTTTTCGGCTTAGTCCATTTATTAATCTGGGGTCGCCACAGCGGAATGAACCGCCAACTTATCCAGCATGTGTTCCACGAAGCGGATGCCCTTCTAGCTGCAACCCATCTCTGGGAAACACTCATACACACACATACACTACGGCCAATTTAGCTT